>JAPXFQ010000466.1:0-36055 GCA_028564705.1 Apricaphanius iberus | reverse complement strand
TTGAATTGAATTGAATTAAATCTGTTTTTACGCTACTGTTTTTTTGTAATTATGAATTACCCACTTAAGTTTTCTGCAGGACAGTAATGCATATTTGTGTTTCTATTCTTTAATTAGAATTCCTAGAGTGCATGTTTTCGAATGCCCTGTAAGCATAGTACTTTAAAAATCAAATCTGCACATTAGTTTCCTCAAAATATTAAATTGTTCTCGTTATTCTTGTTATTGTTCTTGCAAACTACAAATAATTTATGTTACATGTGCACATACAGTATCCAACTCAGTTTCCCAATCTCGGCTATAACTAAGCTAAAGGACATAGACTCAAAAAATATATATTTTTGCAAGAGACACATTCAGATCTGCCACCCATTCTACTTTTAGAAATCCTAGGAACTACCAGTAAACCTGCAGTCTGAGAGCGAAGGTCTCTGTTAGGAACATATGGAACAATCAGGTCTCTTATGTATGATGGAGCTAGATTATTAAGGGCTTTATATGTCAGAAGGAGGATCTTGAATTCTATTCTAGATTTTACTGGGAGCCAGTGAAGAGAAGCTAAAACAGGGGAAATGTGATCTCTTCTTTTAATATTCATCAGAATCCTAGCAGCAGCATTTTGGACTAACTGAAGACTTTTAATTGTTTTCTGTGGACTACCTGATAATAAAGAGTTACAGTAATCCAGTCTTGAAGTAATAAAGGCATGGACTAGTTTTTCAGCATCATTCCTGGACAGGATGGTTCTAATTTTTGCAATATTCCTAAGGTGAAAAAAGGAAATCCTAGAGACTTCTTTAATGTGAGATCTAAATGACATATCTTGGTCAAAAATAACACAAAAGTTGCTCTTTTAAAAATTAAAAATAGGAGAAATGAATTAAGGTTTTTTTTTAACTCCAGAGTCACATTCACAATGTATGTGTAGTCCCATATGAAAAATAATAACAATAGCGGTAGAACTAAGCAAAATATATGAATAAACTCAACATCGGTATATCAGATCGAAAGATCAAATAAATCAAATTTAATGTAGACTTAGTAATAAAATGTCACAATTTATCATTTTCCAAAAGTAAACCCTCATCAGATTCTCCAGTTAACCAAAACAGGAAATAAATTATCTTATTGTGAAGATGTACACAGCTACTTTCGCTAATAGTTAGCATAATTTAGCTCCGAAAACTTCACCTTAACTGAATAATTTTGTATTTTTAATGCAGCGGTATCTCACTATGAAATGTACTGAAGCTATACATTGAGCCAACATGCATAAATATACATAAATCCGGAGCATTTAAATTCTTCACCGCACACCCCAAACTCTGCACCAATCACACTGGACTTGACATGACAAACAGACAGATAATTCCCACAGAAAATTTATGAACTTATCATCTCACCACAAAGCCAATACGCCAATGATAAAATACTCACGTCATTTAGGATCACAAACACATGCTGCTGCTCAACACTCAGTAGTTTGGCTGGTTAGGAAGGAGGGCTGAATTATTAACAGGGCGCTGTTCTGTGTATGCGTTCAATGCGTAAAAAAAAGAAAAAAAACAGTTAATTCTAGGAATTAATTGGCCAGCATTGGTACGTTAATTTCGACAGCCCTAACTTTTAGCAGTTTGTTACGCAAAGATACCCATGTTTACCTTTTCTGGTGATATAGGGAATCGCTCTTGGCTGATGGCATGTCCAGAATACATAGTGCTTGACATCTCCAGGAGGAAAAAAGAACAGAAAGAAAGCAATGTATTCGCTGGGGACTTTAATTGCACCCTTATCAGAAAATTGGATAGGACTACAGGCACTGATCAATCACACCTCACATGTGGATTGACTATTAAAAGATTTATGAACATTTAAAATTGATAGACATTTGGAGAGAGCAGCACATACAAAGTAAAGCTTACTCTTGTTATTCAGCAACTTTCAGGACATTTTCACAAATTCATTACTTCTTAATATTTTCAGATTTGTTATCCAGAGTTAGAAATTATTATGATAACATTAATTTCAGACTATGCTCTGTGTTGCTTACAATATAGGGATGAATCCATGCATACTGATCCACCAAGATGCCGATTTTATCATAAATGGCTGCAGGATGAGGAGTTTGTCAGTTATATATGGAAGTAAATAGATGATTTTTTTTTTCTTCTTCTTATAAATACTACTCAAACATCAGCAGGTAAACGGTGGGAAGCCTTTAAAGCACTCCTAACTACACAATCTATAAATCTAAAAAAGTAAAACAGGGTAAAATAATCTTGGTAGATAAAATAAAAACATTCAAAAGAAGGATTATGAAAAAAGTTTTCCTGAAACTAAAAAAAAGAGTTATTGCTTTTAAGGGCTGAATAAGAAAACAATCAAGTATCAAAGCAGCTGCCAGTCTATCAAGGTTGAAACAGACCTTTTATAAACAAGGTGACAAAAATTACTAGCCTGGCAAATTAAACAGCTTGAAAGTAAAGTAATACTAACATCTATTATCGAAAATGGCCAAATGTTAGTAAATCCAAAAGATATCAATAATACCTTTTGGGATTATTATCAAAAATTATATGCAAAAATTATATTTTCTGAAAGAAAACTGTAGTTTGCAAGATATTGAAGCTGTGTTAAATGTTCCAGTCCCTAATGAAGAGGAAATAGCATATTCTATTGACAGAATAAAATTAAGTAAATGAGCAGGTCTAGATGGCATTGCTATAGATATTTATAAAAAATTTAAGGACAAATTAGTAATGCCGCTTTTGGATATGTTTAAAGAGACATTTGAGAATGATACCCTTCCTACTTCACTAAATTAAGCATTAATTATCCTCCTTCCAAAACCAGGTAATCCTCCTAAAAGGTGTGAGAATATGAGATCTATTAGCCTTCTCAATTCAGATTTTAGGATTATTTGCAAGTTATTAGCAAGACAGATTCAGTAAATTCTACCTGACCTGATAAACAAAAATTAAAATGGCTTTATAAGAGAGGAGTTATTTTCCAAAACGCTATAAATCCTATTAAATAATTTTCAGGAAAATTATTTTTTTTACCTAGACCCACACATTTTTTGAATATTCAATTTAACCTGTTGAAATTTTTTTTTTCTCAGTAAAAACATGTTGAACAATAATTATTATTCAACAATATTGTTGATGAAAAATTCAAAATTATTTTTGAAAACTAAACAGTAAAAGTAAAATTCAGTAAGGCATACAATAATGTGTCAAACCTGTAAAAAAGTAGGACCATTGTCTGCTATACATTTTTAAAAAATCAGTGTCTGTGTGTAAGATGTGCTTTGAGTGTGAGAGAGGACAGAGAAAGAGAGGGTGTGCGTGTGTGAGAGAGAGAGAAAGAGAGAAAGATCCACTAGGATGGATCATTCTTCGTCACTCAGGCCTGCATTGTCAGTCACCTGATACAATGCATCATCATAAAAATCCCTCACAGCATCAGACTACCTATTGCTCCTAGTAGTACCAGCACATCTCCCTTTTTGCAGCCTTAACAGAGGTCTGCTTTGGAAGTACCTCAGATTTCAGGTCAGCCAACTGCTTGCCCCGCTGTAACACACTGGAAACATAGCATAGAACATTCACCGAATTCTGATTAGTTGAGAATACCTCAGAAAATCCACCATGCTATAATCAGCAGATATCCAGTTATCATGAATCCAGTTATACAGATGTTTCTAGTGTCTCGATGGTAAAGGATTTATTTTAATATTTTTTGGTTTATTAAAGGGTCATTTATTTCATTACATTATGTTTTGTCACATGCAGCATGCTGAGTTGAAAGAAAATTAAGGCTTTGCTTTACCTGAATCCTGCAGGCTTGCTGTGAGCATTCCAGAAGATTATCTGTGTTATATTGTTCTAAGACCCCCAGCAGATGCCTGGGGGATTAGTTAAAAACATTTTTAGACATTTTTTATGGTGTAGCAGGTAAGTAGTGTCTTCAAACAATTTAGTTAACTTTTGCAAGCTAATAAAATCCTCATCTCAAAGGGTCTGCTTTTTATCACAATCTGGTTGGAGAAAAAGACCTCCCATTATGTTAATATATCATGAATGCATAATTTGTGAAGGACCAATGAAACTATGAATTTTACGAAAACATCATGTACGGTAATGTTGATGATTAGTTAAATGTGAG
Organism: Apricaphanius iberus; assembly: GCA_028564705.1. NCBI lineage: Eukaryota > Metazoa > Chordata > Actinopteri > Cyprinodontiformes > Aphaniidae > Apricaphanius > Apricaphanius iberus. The sequence goes on along the minus strand of JAPXFQ010000466.1, from coordinate 31,888 downwards.
ACAAAGATAATGCCCATATATTGTAAACATGTTGGAAGATATAAAAATATGGTATCCAAAGAAGAAAACTGTCAGACTCCACAGAGCTGACCCAGGGTGAGCTATCACTCTGTAAAATGAATATTTGATCAGTTTTAGCAAACTTAAAGAACTGGATTTCTCTCTGGTTATCTCTGATGAAGTAACACACATGGGATTGTAGAATTTAGAGATTTAAGCAAGGCATTTTAGTTCCAACAATGGTGAAAGTGAGAGACCCAGGATCTTGAGTGCCGGAACTATTATTATATAAAAAAAGAGGGAAGAAAAACAGCGCTCCTGATGTTGGTTGCTGAAAGGCCTTGGACAGGGTAGAATGGCCCTATCTTTTACTACTACTCAGTACTCAAGAGATTTGGAATGGGTATCAACTTACAGGATACTATATACTAACCCTTCAGCGGAAACTGTAATAAACAACGTTTTTTCTATCCATCCATCCATTTTCTGAACCGCCTATCTCCAGCTGTCAATGGGCGAGAGGTCGCCAGTCCATCGCAGAGAGACAGACAGTACTAACAACCATGCACGCACACACACTCACACCTAAGGACAATTTAGAGTGATCAATTAACCTGACTTTTGGACTGTGGGAGGAAGCCGGAGGGAAACCACGCATGCATGGGGAGAACATGCAGAAAAGCCCTGAGGCTGGGATACAAACCCACAATCTTCTTGCTGCAAGGCAACAGTGCTAACCACTGCGCCACGTTTTTTCTAAACAAATAGTATAATAGTAGAATTGCCCTGTTCGCTGATGACGTGATCTTATTTTTATCGAAGCTTAGCTCCTCAATCCCAGCAGTATTGGAAGTAATTCAGTTATGGGGAACCATCTCAGGGTATAACATAAACCATACCAAATCCTCAATTGTTTTGTTAAACACAACAGAAAAGACAGAAAAATTATGCACCACAAATAGCTTACTTTAACTTTAAAGTGGTGAATAAATTAGAATATTTGCGATCCAAATAATGCCAATTATAAAGCAAACTTTTCAAACAAATTATGAGAAAATGCACAACTGAGCAATAATCATGCTGTTTGAACAGCATCTTGTCAGGTTTTGGTTCATGGAGGACCCAGATGCGGGGCAGCGTTTAGGACTCTAGCGGCTCATGTTTATTTAATAATCCAAAAACAGCAGACGAGAAGCACAGAGAAGGCGATGACGAGAACTAGGGGAGAATAACAACAACGACCCGACGAGGACAGACAGACACAGAAGGGCATATATACTGTGGGAAGGGTAATCAGAACATGGAGGACACCTTGGAGCAAGGGAGTAAACACAGGGAGGACTAATAAGACACAAGTGAAACTAATTAACACAGACAGATGGGGAAGAAACAAACAAGGAGGAATAAATGACACAGACAGGGACGGATCATGACAGTACACCCCCCCCCCCCCCCCCCCCTCCCCCGAAAAGGTGCGCCCCCTGGCACACCAAGCAGGAAACTCAAGGCAGGGCGGGAGGAGGGGGTCCAGGACGGAGGAACGAAACCAAGACTGCTGGAAAATGGTGACGTGGGTGCCGGAGTCGAGGCGGCCGGCGACGAGGAAACAGCAGGCAAGGAGGCCGGCACCGAGGAACTATCAGGCGAGGAGGCCGGCGACGAAGAACCATCAGGCGAGGAGGCCGGCGACGAGGAACCAGCTGACCAGAGTACTTGAGACGAGGAGGCCGGCAACGGGGAACCAGCTGGCGAGTGTCCTTGAGACGAGGAGGACGGCGACGAGGAACCATCAGGCGAGGAGGCCGGCGACAAGGAACCAGCTGACGAGGAGGCCGGCAACAAGGAACCAACTGACAAGGAGGCCGGCGGCGTGGATTTGTGGATGCAGAATCTGGCGGAGCCTGACCTTGTGGTGCGGAATCTGGCGGAGCTTGACCTTGTGGAGCGGAATCTGGCGGAGCTTGACCTTGTGGAGCGGAATCTGGCGGAGCGGAATCTGACGGAACTTGTCCTTGTGGAGCGGAATCTGGCGGAGCTTGACCTTGTGGAATGGAGTTGGACACAAGGAGTGCTGCTGAGGCAGAGGCTGGTTAGTGGACTGCTGAGGCAGAGGCTGGTTAGTGGACTGCTGAGGCTGGTTAGTGGACTGCTGAGGCAGAGGCTTGTTAGTGGACTGCTGAGGCTGTTTAGTGGACTCCTGAGGCAGAGGCTGGTTAGTGGACTGCTGAGGCTGACAGAGCTGAACCCTGTGGCATGGAGTCTGGCAGAGCTGAACCTTGTGGCGTGGAGACAGGCAGAGCTGAACCTTGTGGCGTGGAATCACGCAGAGCTGAACCTTGTGGCGTGGAGTCAGACCCGTGAAGTGCTGCTGAGTCTGGTTACTGGACTGCTGCTGAGGCTGGTTGCCGGACAAATGAGGGTGAGGCTTGGGTTGGTGGAGCTTGGCCTTGCCGTATGAAATCTGGCAGAACAGAAGCTGGATCTGTGGTCGGCAGAACTGAAGCTGGGGCTGGGGCTGTGGCCGGCGGAACTGACGCTGGAGCTGGAACGAAGGCCGGAACGTCTTTGACCTGAGGGGAGGTAGTGGAAGCGTGTTCCCTTGAACACCCTCGGTGGAGGCAGGAACCTGAGGCATGTTCCCCTGAACACCCTCGGGGAAGGAAGGAGCCTGAGGCGTGTTCCCCTAAACACCCTCGGCGCAGGCAGGAACCAGAGCATAGACTGTAAAAAAGAATAGACAGCGCCTCCTCACTCCTCCCCATTTACCAGAATGACACACTTTCATGGGGGAATTCATGGCGGATTCACAGACTCCTCCACAGCTCTGACGAAGCATGTTCCTAAAAAGGGCATAGGGGCGGGATCTTCACTGCAGACTCTGCCCTCGCAGGGCGTGTATGGGCGTGTAGTTCTGTCGTAATCACACCCGTTCTGCTCCCGCGTCTTTAGCTCTGATACTAAACTTGGCTCTGCCCCCTCATTAATTATGCAAGATTTCAGAAAATTATCTTACCAAAACCAGCCTGGTGCCCAGGTTTTTTATGAGCCCAACGTTATCTCAGGAAGAATATGTAGCCTTAGAAAGTTTTAAAAAAAACGGGCACCAGGCATTAAAGTTGTTTTTAACGTGTCTAAAGTCCAATGCTTTTCACTGGGGGCCTAGTGGCCAAATGGAGGTACTACAGCAATTGAGGAGCAAAGGCGGCCTCCATGGTGTGCGGTCACAGACATCTTCCCCTGAACACCCTCAGGGAAGGCAGGAACCTGAGGCGTGTTCACCTGAACACCCTTGGGGAAGGCAGGAACCAGAGGCGTGTTCCCATGAACACCCTCAGCGGAGGCAGGAACCAGAGGCGTGTTCCCATGAACACCCTCGGGGAAGGCAGGAGCCTGAGGCGTGTTCACCTGAACACCCTCGGGGAAGGCAGGAACCAGAGGTGTGTTCCCCTGAACACCCTCGGCGGGGTCTTGGGACCGAGGCGCATCCGTCTGGATGCCCTCGGAGGAGACTTGTACTTCAGCCTGCTGCTGGCAGCCACAGAGAGGAGCTGACTCTAAAACCGTCACAGGGATCTCTGAGACCGTCTCTGGAACGTCAGGGGTCACTGGAACGTCAGGGGTCACTGGAACCGTCTCTAGAATATCAGGAACTGTCTCTGGAACGTCAGGGGTCACTGGAACGTCAGGGGTCTCAGGAACCGTCTCTGGAACGTCAGGAACCATCACTGGAACGTCAGGGGTCTCTGGAACAGGAGCGATCTCAGGAACAGTCTCTGGAAAAGGATAGACCTCTGGAACAGTCTCTGGGACCAGAGAGACCTCTGGAGCATGAGCGACCTTGGGAACCACCACTGGAGCAGGAGCGACCTCAGGAACAGTTTCTGGAAAAGGAGAGACCTCTGGTACAGTCTCTGGGAACGGAGAGACCTCTGGAACAGTCTCTGGGACTGGAGAGACCTCTGGAACTGTCTCTGGGACCAGAGAGACCTCTGGAACTGTCTCTGGGACCAGAGAGACCTTTGGAGCAGGAGGGACCTTGGGAACCACCACTGGAGCAGGAGCAACCTCGGGAACCACCACTGGAGCAGGAGCAACCTCGGGAACCACCACTGGAGCAGAAGCGACCACGGGAACCAAACCTGAGGACCTGGACTCTGGACCCTACTCTGAAGTCCGGGGTTCCGGATCACCCTCAGAAGAATGGGGTTCCAGATCACTGTCTGATGAGCAGGGTGAAACACTCTATTGAGCTCTCGGGCTCTGAAACAGTCTCTATATTCACTCATTTTTTCTTTTGCTTTGAACAAACTAATCATAAAGTTCAAAAATGCTTTCATGCATCCAAGAGTTATACTTGAACTCTTTAAATAAAATAAATAAAAATAAATAAATAAAAAAAACTTTTCAAAGTCTGCTTCAGTCTTCGGCCACCAGATGGCACCACCTCCAATGGTGCCAGTGTGAAGCTCCGTGGCTGGATGCGCCGAGTACGAGGAAGAGGACTGCTGCAGCTGGAAGTTTGACTCGGGAGGTAGACCATGATCCGCGAACCAGGGAGCCGAGGGGCTTCAACCCCGAGAGGTTAGCGAGGACCATCCAGGAGCCGATGGCCCGGCACTGGAAGAAGCTCCCGCCAAAAAATCGCCACCAGGATCGGCCCACTCGGGAGCATGGAAAGAGGAAGCGGAGCTCTCCTAAAGCGAAGATGGAGCAGCTCAGCGACGCCTCCTTCTCCGACGCCGGGAAGCAGGTTGAGGACCAGTCCCAGAGGGATCGGAGACGAGCGGAGGACCAGTGGAAGGAGCCATGGACGACGATCAGTCGGACCAGGAGGTGGAACTCTGTGGCAAAACCAGCGCACCTTTGCTGCTGCTGCTGCAGAGGTCCAGCTCGTCGTCCAGGAAGTCTGAGGAGAAATCCGGGAACTCATCAGAGTCCTCTTCAGAATCGGCGTCTATGCGGGCACCAACCATATCCTCCGGGGAACGCTCAGCAGCGACATGGCGGTAGCTGGAGAGCAACGGTGCTGAAGCGCGGCTTCTATCCTTCTCCCGCAGTCCGGCGCCGTGAGGACAGATGGCCAAACGGGAGCCTGTAAATGGTGAGATTAAGTACTGATTGTTTTTGATGCACCACTTTATTAGTCCCAAAAAATCCCCTTTCAGAGTGGGTGGTGTACTCCGCTGGGCCTCTTTCGTCCGGTCGTTCTGTCAGGTTTTGGTTCATGGAGGACCCAGATGCGGAGCAGCGTTTAGGACTCTTGCAGCCCATGTTTATTTAATAATCCAAAAACAGTAGACGAGAAGCACAGAGAAGGCGATAACGAGAACTAGGGGAGAATAATGACAACGACCCGATGAGGACAGACAGACACAGAGGGCATATATACTGTGGGAAGGGCAATCAGAATATGGAGGACACCTGTGAGTAAGGGAGGAAAACACAGGGAGGACTAATAGGGAACAAGTGAAACTTATTAACACAGACAGATGGGAAAGAAACAAACAAGGAGGAATAACCGACACAGACGGGGACGGATCATGACACATCTTGGTATGGCACACTGTGAGTGAGGGATGGATTATCTCAGCAAAGGAGCAGTGCTCACTATTATAGATTCAGAAGGATTTGTGACCAATATTTGAAATATATTATTTTCTGTATGTAGAAAATGTTTCAGATCTTTGAGTTCAACTCACAAAAAAAAATGTGAGCAAAAACAAAAGAAGTTGAGTTTATGTTTTTGTTCATCGTATTTACAGTTAAGAAGTTTTGTGAAGGCTAGACAAGGTGAACTCAAAATGATTTCTCATACACAACTGGAAATATTTAAAAAAATGTTTTAAGGAAGGACATTATCTTTTAGGCTTACAATCTTTTTTTAAGCAACACATCAGATAATTCAATCAAGATACTAATTTCATAGAATAAGGATCTACAGTATCAGTCAACATAGGTGAACTACATTATGAAAGAACAGTTAGTAAATTCCACAAAATGTCATTTAAAAGTCACCTTAGGATGTTACAGTTCAAAAAGCTTATGCATGTAGGGTTGGGCGGTATGACCTAAAATGAATACCTCTGTATATTGAACAGTTCACCATGGTAATGGTAAGCCCCCCCTGCCTATCCGTACTCAAGGTCCAGTAGGGGCAATTGCACGGCTTCCAATACCCTTTTAAATCAGGCTTTGATTCCCACTCCTTTAGAGTCCAGTTTAGATTTAGAGAAATTATCACACAGACCAGATGAGAAAGCGAGGGAGGCTGTGAGTGAAATCTGTGATTTTAGTGTGCAGTCATATTTTAGACAGAAAATATTTTGCATTTACATCGGAGCACATGATCAGCCAGTGGTGGCTTCAAGCACTGAACCAACATTCTGGAATCAGAGGTTATCTGCTCCGACTGGGAGGACCAGTGAAGGCGGTGGTGCATGGCTGGGAGTGCTTTGGATCGACTGCTGCTCAGTGAAAGGAGCAATGTGCTCCACATTAGAGTCTCAAAGCAACCAATAACACCATAAAATTCACTGCATTTGTCGCTTAAAATAAATAAATAAAAAGAGTTGCTAGAGGAGTCTAAACGCTCGCTAAATACAGTGGGGGAAAACAGTATTTAGTCAGCCACTGATTGTGCAAGTTCTCCCACTTAAGATGACAGAGGTCAGTAATTTTCATCATAGGTACACTTCAACTGTCAGAGACAGAATGTGAAAAAAAATCACATTGGATTTCACATTGTCGGATTTTTAAAGAATTTATTTATAAATTGTGGTGGAAAATAAGTATTTGGTCAATAACAAAAATTCAACTCAATACTTTGTAGTATAAACTTTGTTGGCAATAACACAGGTCAAACGATTACTATAGGTCTTTACCAGGTTTGCACACACAGTAGCAGATCTTCTCGAGAGCAGTGATGTTTTTTTCCTGGTGTCCTTCGAAAGCTCTTTGGTCTTGGCCATAGTGGAGTTTGGAGTCTGACTGTTTGAGGCTGTGGACGGGTGTCTTTTATACAGATAACAAGTTCAAACAGGTGCCATTAATACAGGTAACGAGTGGAGGACAGAAGAGCTTCTTAAAGAAGAAGTTACAGTCTGTGAGAGCTAGAGATCTTCCTTGTTTGAAGTGACCAAATACTTATTTTCCACCATAATTTACAAATAAATTCTTTAAAAATCCTACAATGTGAATTCCTGGATTTTTTTTCACATTCTGTCTCTCACAGTTGAAGTGTACCTATGATGAAAATTGCTGACCTCTGTCATCATTTTTAGTAGGAGAACTTGCAAAATTGGTGACTGACTAAATACTTTTTTGCCCCACTGTATAATGAAACAGCTGCTATGTTTGTTGCGCTGTTCTCTGCTGGATACAGCACCACCTCTACTCAATAGCACTGTCTGAATATGATAAAGTCACATGACCAGAGTGCTCTTTCTTAAAGGGACAGGATTGCCGCTAAACTACAACACATCTTTTCTTCTTTTTTTAAATACTGAATTTACCAACACAGGCAGAATCATTGGTAACAGTCATACATTTCGGTGTCGGTAAATGTAACAGTGGTTGATAAAACTGCTGAGCCAACTCAGGCGTCTGATGACAGTTGGAAAAAACACCCCTGCACTATCCCCACTTCGTTTCTCCATCACTACCTCTGTGCTTGTATGTAATGGTCTCGGACTTGCTTCCACTTCATTTTTCACGTCTGCACATCAACTTCTAATTGCCACTAATTTCTTTACTGCTGAAGTTGTTCAATTAGCCTGTTCTCAAAGCTTTCAGACATTTTACAGCTATTGTTTTCCTTCTGCTTTTGCCGCCATTGATTTTGTGTACATAGAGCAGGTTAAATAGCGCTCTACACTCCCCCTTCAATGTATGTAGTTAAATAAATGTGCCTTTGTGTTGCACAAGCTCTGTGATCCCCAAACTTCTCAATTAATGTATTTTCCCTTAAAATCAGGCAAGGTGAAGATCTGTTGGAAAAAATAAATAAATACATTTAACACATTTTTTGTGGGGCGCCTTTTGTACCCTGGCTGCTGAAGGAGGAGTAGCTTTTCCTGATCTCTTGCCTTATACTCTTTTTTTTTATGTACTTACTTTATTTTCTTAACGTTTTTCCTAATCAATTTATAAACCCAGCCTCTGCAGTTACTTTCTCTTTTTTATTACTTTTTGTAGGACTGAGGAATAACAAAATGACACTTTACACGGCCGAGGATTTTGAAAAACTGCTCAAGAGAATGGAAACTTTGGAAATGAAGCACCAAAAAATTGAAACTTTAGAAACAAAATTAACCACCTTGGGCTACATGTGGATATAAACACTGCATATGAGACAGAAAATGAGACAAGTCTAGTGATGACATACAGAAAAAAAATCCTACCACCTCAGAGTCTCAGTCCAAAACTCTCACACAGAAAACACGGAACAACGCAACTCCATCACCGAGGCGCCAAACCAGGAGAACACCGTATTTCAGTTTGATGAAAATTAGTCGGCTTTAATGAGTACTGTCACATCTACACTTGATACCATAAAAAATCACAAGAATTTCCAGGCAAACATATCTTAAACAACACATATCTCTCTTTGGAATCCTGTTTAAAAAAGTTCTTGACTCAGTGAATGACAACACATCCCTCAGAAATAGCTAAGATCAAAGATAAAAATCCAGCAACATAAGGCAGAAACATAATAAAGTAAGAGCCTCCCCTAAAAAAATATATATTTTGTTTTTCCTTTTCCTTATACATGCATTCCTTGTTTTTACATTCCTCGTGATCTCTTTTTACTTTACCTTATGCATTTCTGCCTCATTATTCAAATAAGGATGGCTGCCCTTCTTGGTCCAACTCCTCTACTATTGGTCAATAAACGGGAAGGAGCAGGATCCATGTGCAGATCTATTTTGCATGCCAGTGCTTTTGGCCATTTCAGGAGAACGCATTGGTTGATAGGAAGAGAGCCTCTGCTTCTCCACCTGAAACGCATAATCACAAGTACTCACCTCAACTGTTCACTGCAGCCGCCTGCCTGTCCGTCCTCCAACTATACAGCCGGAACACCTGTCAAAAACCAGAAACATGGATCATTCTCACCATCAACCATCTGTTGGATCAGAACCACCACCACTCATCCCCAGCCATCATCAGCAAACAGCCTCCTACTCACCTTCCAAAGCTTCCACCACCGGACGAGCAAGTAAGACCACGTCCTTCCATAATCTCACTTACCTGATCATAAAGCGCACTCTTACATACTGTGTAAGAGTGCGCATGCGTCGGCGTCCTGATGCCTCCTGCTAACTCCGGCTCGTTAACACGGTTTTAACTAGTTTTAAATTATTTTTTAACTGTTTGTTTTTCGTTTTTTAATAATTTCTTTTGACTAGTTTTGACCGTTTTTAACTTTTAGTGACATATCTTTTATCGGACGCGTTTTTAATCAGAGCACGGACAGCTGTTACTTCCGCCATGCCTCCACTCACCTGTAGCTCCGGGTGTGATGGTTGTACCAGGCTAACCAAGAAAATCCAGGAACTGGAGCAGAGGATCACCAATTTACACCTGATCCAGGACCACGAGCGCGACGTGGACATCATCTTTGGTCGAACTTTCGCTGCTGCCACCAGCGCCCAGCTGGCTGACACAATCCCCTGCCAGCCCGGTGAAGCTGCGGAGGGGGAATCCATCGCTGAAAAGGAATGCACTTTTTATTCCAGAATTTTCAGAGTTTTTATCAATTTTACACAACTCTTATGAGAGGATAATTTTAGCTGGTGATTTTAATCTACATATAGATAACCTTTTAGATCCTTTATCAACAGATTTTTAAAATATTTTAAATTATATGGATTTTAGCCAACATGTCATGCAGCCGACTCACAACAGAGGACACAACCTGGACCTGGTCATCACGTATGGCCTGTCCACCAGTGTGTCCTCTGTTGTTGACTTGGCTGTCTCTGACCACTACTGTGTGTTTTTTAATATCACCAGTTTTATCCAATCAGAGACCTCTGTGAGAACTGTCAGGAAGCGTCATCTAACCCCTGAAGTGGCTGCAGGTTTTCTTGAAGTTTTTAAAAAATTTCCTCCTATACCTTTACCTGCCCCCTGTGATTTTATCGTTAATGATTTTAACAGTAGGCTTAAATCTGCTCTCAACCTGCTGGCTCCAATTAAAGTTGTAAACCCTCATTCAAAACGTACAGTACCGTGGAGAAATGCAGCTATTAGAAAATTAAAGAGGAGCTGCAGGGTGGCAGAAAGGAAATGGAGGAAAAATAAAATCACAATAAATCATCAGATATACATAGAACATCTCAGATTATATAATAACGCTTTAAGAAATTCCAGAAATACATACTTTTCCAGAATCATCTCAGAACATAAAAATAATCCCAAAATTCTGTTTTCCACCATTGACAACATTCTACATCATAATTCTAATACTTTACAGAAAACCCCCTCAAACACTCTCTGTGAGGAGTTTGCAGACCACTTCAGAGGGAAGGTAGACACCATCAGATGTAATATTTTATCCTCTCAAACAAACATGGTTTTAGACAAATCAGAGTGTCTGCCTTCACCAGAGGAAACACTGGACAGTTTTGTCCTGGTAGAAGCTGGGACCCTTGATAAAGTTTTCTCCTCAGTGAGGCCCACCACAAGCGCTTTGGACCCGATTCCCACCAGGTTTTTTAAGCAATTTTATGATTCTTTTAAAGATGAGATTTTAAACTTTATGAATTGCTCCCTTCAGACGGGGTTTTTTCCTGCTGCCTTTAAAGCGGTGGTAGTGAGGCCCCTGCTGAAGAAGAGCAATTTATATTTTAATGATTTCAACAACTACCGACCGGTATCTAACTTACCATTTTTAAGCAAAGTTTTAGAAAAACTTGTTTTTATTCAACTTCATGATTTTATTAACGCTAATTTATTAATGTCCTAGAGAAATTTCAGTCTGGTTTACCAATACAAAAAAGTGTAACATAAATAATTATCAGTTCAGATGCTAAAACTAAAGCTAACTAGCTACTCACCGATAGATGACTGTAGATAGAGCCCAGGATCCTGCTTAAGGCAACTGACCGTACTGTTTCCAATGTTCTTTGCTTTGAAATCTGTTGCAGCTGAAGTGATTTGCTCTTTTTTGAGGTTTGAAAGGAAAAAGGGCTCAGTGATGGAGCTGCCTCGGTCTGCATTTATGTTTGGTTCAGAGTAAGTAATAGCTCTAGTATTAAGCTAATGAACTATGAGCGGAAACTTTTTATCAACCCCTTATTTTCTTTAGCACTACATGTCAATCAATCAATAGATATTTTTATTGAATTATTGTCCAGCCTTATGTAAAATAATTAAATGAATCCAATCAAACTTTATTTATAAAGCGGTTTTCATACAAAAAAATGCAGCTCAAAGTGCTTTACAGATTAAAATGACCCCACATAATCTACATTCCCATTGCTTCCCCCAAAAAAGAAATGAACTGAAATTGAAAAAAAAATACTGAGGCTTTAGGTGTGTGGCATCTCACAGCACACAGCATAGATATAAGATGAAATGATCTGCCTCATAAATCAGGCCCATCCTCTCGATACCTGATCTAGAATTTCCTTCTGTATCTGTAATGATACAGATTTTAATATCGGATTAGTGCATCCCTAGTACCAATCACCCAGACCTTCTTGATGTTGTGTAGTTTTTTTTAGTTTTTTTTTATGTTCATTAATTTGGTGTAAGGTTTTCAATTTGATGTAGTCTGTAATAATTTGTTGAAATGTTTGGTGATTTGATGTGGTTTGCATTACAGGGCCACCGTAAGTAGAGGACCAATGAACCGGAAGTGGACGGGCGTGACTTGGTCTCTCATAGAAAGCGTCTGAAAAAGGGAGGGCCATCTGGTATATTCTGAGGTTATTGGAGGAAGTGCCAGTAATTGCCTGCCTACCATAATTTGTTGTTAGCCAGTGTAAGTCTCTGAAGTTTCTTCACTACGAGCGGTTAGAGCTGGTAAATCAAGCTCTTGCCAAATCCAATCGGGAGAAAAGCACACACATCTTTACCATCAAGAAATGCACAAATGACTTTCCTTTGCTCATATTTTCCACAAAGAAATCATCTTTAGTTCTCCTAAAACAAATTCAGTAGCCACTTCTATGCATATGTCCACCGGGATTCTTTTGCTTTGTCTGGGCACTTGCATCATACCTGAACACCTGCCCATGTGGCTGCCCCAAAGAACAATGCTAACAAATGATTGGTCCCCATCACCAGTGGAGTCGAGTTGAATGGTTAAGTTGCAGCAGTTCAGGATGGATTTTCATGGGTTTTGAAAAACATTAAATCTCGCAAGAATCCAAGTTGCAGCACAAGGTTATGGGGAAAGATCTCTGTCAAAATAAATTCTTTTTTACATTTTTTAAAATGTGTGCATATTTGTCAATAGTTGTGCATGAGCAAAATATTTGCTACCTAACCCTAGTAAGCCAGTGTTCCCCAGCAGTACAGACTGAGGCTTATAAATTATATATTTTAAAATGTCAATTTGATCACAATTTATAGAGTACTTCTTTAAATGTAAAACAAATATTAATGTTTTTGCTGGCACGATGCCCAAAAGTAATTAAACTTATGGAAGAAGTGCAGGAAGCAGCACAGCACATAAATATATGGCATATTAACTAAAGGTAGAACATGGCGCTTGCAGATGGTATGCTTTAATTTTAATATCCTGGCAGAGATCTGTTGTTGGTAAAGAGATTTTTATTTGGAACTTTAAATGATTTAAACAACTCCTGCTGATCTTTAAAGGATCAGGAGCATTTAAGGACAAATGCTCAGATGAGGAGTGCATGTTGACTGGTTTTATATGTGGACATAAAGCTGATTCTCATTGTTTTACTAGGCCCATGTTTGGTTAAGGTAATGGAGTAGTCTCATGTTTATACTTGTGTGTAAGGTTGTCATGCTACTGTTAAAGTTGTTTAGATCATTATTGTTTTTAATAGTTTTTGTCTACAGAGGGAGACGTAGATTGTTTGTTTGTTTATTTTAATGTATGCTGTCCCTGAAAGTGAGGCTGGGATATCATTTTTATTCCCTAAAGGAATTTTATTTGGGGGGCGGGGGGGGGCGGTGTTTCTTTTTAATTTTGCTGCTGTGTTTCCCCTTGTTTTTATATGTGTTTACATTGGAGAGCTGATTTGGGAATCTGACTTATATTTGATCTATTCACTTTTATCAATATCACGCCAATTCACACCAGATGTAATCTCAAGGCACTTCACAAGAAAAGTAATTTCAATACAACTATACAAACATTCCCATCAGTTCAAGTTTTCTATGTAAGGAATACCAGCAGATTGCGTTGAGCCATGTGTTATATCTCTGGCTGATAGGTCATCATATCAAGGTGAAGTCATTTTATTTAATCCAGGTTACTACTTAAGATAGCTACTTTCATGACAATTTCTGCAATTGAATGACTAGTAATCAAATGTAGAAATTTGTAATATGACATTTTTTATAGTCAGTTTATCTTAAAAAATTCTTTGTGAGCTGTAAAATTACATATATATATATATAACCAAGCGTATTCCAAATTGGCTCTTCCTAAATAAACTGAATTGATTTTTCTAAACAACCACTGCAACAATAACTACCATTATGTTTTAACACCACTGCAGGTCATAACACTTTTCTCCACAGCTGCCTCTGGGGATGAGCTTGAAGATGAAGCTGCTGCAGGTCTGTGGGGCTCTCTGGTTGGAAAAACTTGTCTTTTGAGCACATCTTAGTGATGTGGAAGCCGTCGACTTAAGCAGCCTGTAAACCCTGATGATGGATGCAGTGGACAGCATGACGAAGCTGTCTAAGCTCTCTCTGCAGACCAACCTGTATGATGTTCCCAAATATATCTGTACTCATCTGATCCAGCAACACTTCTTGTTTGGTCAAATTAAGCTTAAAGAGGTCATTTATACACCTATAAATAACTGCAGAATAACTTATCCTATATATACCTGCCAATATATGTAATTTTAAATTGTTCAACGTAAGTTTATTTAAAGTAGAACTGGCATGAAATTCCCTGCAACGTTTGGGCCCTTTTTAGCCACACTTTAAGTACCTTAATACTATATCAAAGGACTGCTTGCCATAATTCAGCCTTGTTGTAGAATTGCAGGTGTGACGAGGTTGCCCTTCTATGAGCATTAATTTAAGACGATCCACGAATCCACTGCTGAACTGTCCCAAATTGGAAAAACAGTCGTCCTAGAAATGTTTTCCACAAACTACCACACGCTTCGGCAGTCGGTCAGGCACATGTCCGCTTGTACTAAGCCCTGTCGGGCACATTTTCCTGATGGCGTGACGTTCCCATCTGAGCTCTACCTATGTATGGTCTTATGTGTTTTGGGAAGGTGTCTGTGTGTACATGTGTTTGTTTGTGGATCTGTGCCAGTGTGTCTCTGTGTGTGTTTGGAAAACGGGGTTTGGGAATGGGGAATAACTGTTATTTTGTTTTTACAATTGTGGGGAAGGGATGGGAATGTAGGTTATGTGGGGTCATTTTAATCTGTAAAGCACTTTGAGCTGCATTTTTTTTTGTATGAAAAGCCCTTTATAAATAAAGTTTGATTGATTGATTGATTGATTCATAAAATCTATCCACAAGCTTTTCAGTGGCTCAGAAGTGAGGAGGACAAATATATTTATTTTCTCTTTTGTACACCCAGGTACAATGCAGTTTTGATGCGGTCTGGACGCACCGCGGAGGGAGGGACTTGCAGGGTGTATTTCGGGGAAGGGGGTAATTGGCTGGAACTCAACACGTACTATGCCAAAACGTGTCGTCATATGCCGAACTGCCAAACAGCCTGTTTCTGAGTGCTAATTTCACTATGTAGGCAGACTAATCAGTAATTTTAACCCTGTAGGCGGAACTAAAGGATATTATCAAAAACCTCAAAAAATGCCAATTTCATGCTGGGTCCACTTTAAAAACACTATTACAACTTTTAATAAAATTACTTCATGATATTTAACATTTTTAGAAAATAATTTTTTCACAACCATCAAACACCTAAAGAATGTGACAAAAACATGAATAAATAAAAAGAAAACAGTCCATCTATCCGGTTCCAGCTCTCCTCTCCACAGTCACCCTTTGCTGCTTCATATCCTAAACAAGAAATCAATAAACATAGTTTACAAAAAAGAGCAACACAAAAGTCTTTACGAAATGTATATTTATTAAAGTGATCAGTCATAAATTGTTATTTGCATGATGCAAATGTACGTACAATAGGTTTATTTTTCACTCTCAATTAGTTTTTTATCGGGCAAGGGATTAATTTCCCCTGCAGACACATCTCCTGAATTTTCCTCATTATATAGAAAATAAATAGGAGAGGAATGTGACAACTTTATTGATTTAAGAATGCAGATCTGTAGTTTTCACAGCAGAGCAACAGATCACAGGTTCTGTGTTTTATGAGGCTCAATAACAGTCCTCTAGCATAAGCTGTGTAACTGGATTTATTCTTCAATAAATCCACCGTGCCCCGATTTTCACTTGGTAAAGAGGTAATAATTTATCCTAAGAGGAGTCGACTTTTTACTTTATTTTCCAAAGCCGAAATTGGCTGCGTAAAGATGAAGCAACCATTACACTACCATACGAGCTCATTTACGAGCGATGGTTTACAAAAAAAATATTAAAATACATGTCTAAGCCAACAACACAACCGCTTTAAGTGTTTCATTTTTTAACCACCAGATTTTAATATACTTACATCTAAAACTGCCGCTTCACCTGCCGCTTCGTCTGCCATGTTAGTTGAAGAAAATTCGCCCATTCAGCCCGCAAAATGAATCTTGGGATATGTAGACCAGCGAAGGATACACCGACCGCAACAGTCCTTAAAATCGGGGAAAAGTCGGCCTGATTCGTCGGCCGCATTTGAAGCAGTCTTCGAATTTGGACAGGCTTAGTCGCGGCGCTGTGACGTAACCGGTCGAAAAATCCGGCCTTCAAAGGATCCTGTCGCTGGATTTGGACACAGCCTATAGCAGCATAACTAGAAAAATTGCTCAGGATAACCTAAGCCATTCTAACTATAAGCTTTATGAAAAAGGAAGGTTTTAAGCCTAGTCTTGAAAATAGACAGAGTATCTGCCTCACAGACTAAAACCGGGAGCTGGTTCCACAGGAGAGGAGGCTGATAACTAAAAGATCTGCCTCCTATTCTACTTTTAGAAATCCTAGGAACTACCAGTAAACCTGCAGTCTGAGAATGAAGTGCTCTGTTCGGAGCATATGGAACAATCAGATCTCTGATGTATGATGGTGTTTGATTATTAAGGGCTTTATACTTAAGGAGGAGGATTTTAAAATCTATTTTGGATTTAACAGGGAGCCAATGAAGAGAAGTTAAAACAGGAGAAATATGATCTCATTTTTTGAATATTCATCAGAACTCTTGCTGCAGCACTTTGGATCAAATGAAGGCTTTTAATTGCATTTTGTGGACTTCCTGATAATAAGGACAGTAGTCCAGCGCGAAGTTACAAGCGTGCACGGACTAGTTTCTCTGCATCACTCTTGGAATTTGGAAAGAAATCTTGGAAACATGTTTAAATGTCATGTCTTCATCAAAAATTACACCAACGTTCTTTACACTATTACCAGAGGCCAATTTAATGCCATCCACATGAAGTGATTGACTAAGCAGTTTCTTTTTTAGAGTGCCTGGTCCACAGACAACAACTTCTGTCTTGTCTTAATTTAAAAGCAGAAAGTTTAAAGTCATCCAGGTTTTTATGTCTTGAAACATGCCTGTAATCTACTCAGCTGATTGGATTCATCAGGTTTTATGGATTCATATAATTGTGTATCATCAGCATAACTGTGGAAATTCATATTATGCTGTCTAAATACTTTACCAATTGGAATAATATATACAGTAAAGAGAATCGGTCCAAGGACAAAACCCTGTGGTACTTCACAAGTAACTCTTGAGTGTGAAGATGATTTATCATTAACATGAACAATCTGGAATCTGTTGGACAGATATGATTTAAACCAGCCTAGTGCTGTCTCCTTGATCCCTGCAACATGTTACAGCCTTTCTAAGAGAATATTATGATCGACTGTGTCAAAAGCAGGATTTATGGATAAATCCTGATTAACAGAAATCAATAATTAAACTGTTAAATAAAGGGATGAGAAGATTCCTTCAGTGATCCAAGACTGTTTAATTTGACTTGTTAATTAACAAGTCGCATCAGCACACACCAAGTTTTGAATGAACTGACCTGCACACCCAAAATCAAAACAGACTACACGGATTAACAAAGACAGAACAAAAGACATATTTTGAAGATCCTCCCTTGAAGTATTTGCAGTCTTCCACCTAGTCTGGGTCACAGATGCATACATATGAACCAGTCTTGGTGGGGTAGAGTTCTCATTGGCAGACGTCATTCTTAACACTTGTTCTACTCTGACTGCAGCATGAGAGAATACAGACATAATGCTGTGTTCAGACCACAGGCTTTGTCAGCGTCAAGCAAAGCTCACAAAGCATCTAGTTTGACGCTTCTATGTTGAAGCTTGCAAAGCCTGCCACTTCTGAGTAAAAAAGAGCGCGTGGGCAAGCTTCTTCTGTTGACGGACATTCTGAACTATGATGGATCTTACTGAGAGAGTGGCTTGGCTTTATTTGCTTAAAGCTAGACAACGTCGACTTCTGCTGCATTAGCGCTATTTGTGGATACACCGCATTCTTCGGATACGTTCTGAGTTTGGGGAGTTTAACCATTTGCTCCAGGAGCTACATATGGATGAGGTTCGCTCCCAGTGCTATTTTCGTCTGTCCCGCGCCCAGTTTGACAACCTCCTGAACCGCATCGTTGCTCAGATTGACTAACAAAACAAGTAAGTGTTATTTATGTATTTTTTTAAATCTTCGAGGATGGATCATAAAGTTCTCTGCGATTGCAGACGGCAACGATGAGCTTGTCTTCCATCGTTGAGATAGCTGTAGTGATATCACTAAAATGAAACCCTCTGATTGGTTGACGCGTCGCTTCAGGACCGTCAAAACCGTCAAAATTTCAGGTATCTGAACTTCTGCGTTGCTGGCTATTGGCGCTTTGAAGCTTGAAACACAGGAAAAGCTTGAAAAGTTTACGGAGCAAAAGCTTGCAAAGCGCAGCAGAGACCGTGACGCTCCTCCAACGGCCTCCACCATAAACTTAACATGTAATCTTGACGTTGCTGACGCTGACAAAGTCCGTGGTTTGAATGCACCATAACAAATCATAACCAAGTTTTCATTCCACTACAAAATCCTTGACATAAGAACCACACAGAATTCTTCCACAACAGGAGCACAGGTCTTATTCAGTTTTCCTTATTAATATTTAATAATAAACTAGCTAGTTTAGATAATTTTTATAACTATATTTGGATTAACTGTTTCCCCTGGCCAGTGTAGGAGCCAAATTATGTTTTTAATCTCATTGATATTTACACATTGATTGGCACCTGGATAAGCGTGTGTCACTTTGGGTGTGCATTGTCATTTATCTGTACCTTGCACCTGTTCAGGTGACCTGGCTTGAGGGAGAATGAGTGGGGGGTGTAAAACACTTTCTTGACCATATGTGTTTATATCTTGCATATTTATGACATGTATTTTAATATTTATGACATAGTATTTTAAAAAGCATGGAAGTCCAACTAAAGGGTTGTATTGCCGTTGTATTTCTGTACTAAGTTTTTCATCCTTGGGCTGGCCCCAACATACATGATATTGTCAACTGCACATAAACAAGGTGATTACTTTGTGCTCACTTCAAGCTAAACACTGCATGGAAATCCATAGAAGCACCTTCTGTGGGACTCTGGTTTAAAGGTGGGATGGGTGATTTTATTCTAAAACAATTTTTACAATGTTGGTAGAAATGCTCTACACATACAAATAGCAACCAGTAAATTAGGTATTTTGTTAGAAAAGCAATTAATCATAATTGCCTCTGAAATGGGAGATCCTGGAAAAACCTCATTCAATCGTCCTGAACAGCTGGTCAGGACAATGGGCTGCTGATCCACCATTCCTACCCTGCTGCCTGTTCCCTCTTTTTGCACGCGTGGTCTCGGCTTGGAACCAATGACACTCGTAAACAGCAGTCTGAGCTCTTAAAGTGGGATTTTATTCATCTTGTTAATCTTTTAAAATACAAACACCTATCTGTTTTATTTCTGGCCCCACTCCCACCATCAGTAGAGGAATAAGTCGTTTTAGCAGGCTCCTTTCTTTAAACACCTTTCCCCTGCCACTGTGATGCACAATATCGGTTTTATAGACAATGTTAACAGAGTATACAGAGTAAATTGTTTGGTTTTGGTTTGCTGACAGACTACATTTAAATAGACAAGGCACCCGCATGCTGGCATGAAGCCTGGCACACCCTCTCCCACCCCTGTCCACCACACCGGCCCCAGCTGCTCCTACCCTCTCTGCCCCATCCACCACATCCTGATGTCCAGGAGGTCCCTGTTCCTATAAACTCAATCCTGATTCTAACAGTAACTCACATATCGGACTTGGACCTTGCCTCACTTCATTCATACCTGTTATTGTCAGCAGAGAGCGAACAAATAATCATAAATTGAACAAATGCAACCCAAATCATCTTAAAACAGTTACAAAAAAATTCCACCTCCAGTAAATCATACAGTCACTCCATCTCCGACCAGTATTAATATGACTCTTTTAAATGTTCTCTCTCTGCTGAGTAAAACTTTTATAATAAAGGATTTGATTTTAGACAATAATCTTCATGGCTTATTTTTAACAGAGACATGGCTGAGTGAACCAGGTTGGTTCATGACTGAAACAACTTGAACTGATACAGCGTGGGGCCGCTGAGCTCCTCCGGTAAAGGGAGAAATCATTATGTCTCTTTTCCCGTATGTTTATGGAGCTCAGCGGCCAATTGCGTATCAGTTTGTGCCGTCTGCTCGCGCTGCCTGAAGCCAGAGCTGCTGCAGAGGGATACTGGATCGGTCCAGCCTCTGAGTGGTAACGCTAACAGAGGCTAACGTTCAACACCCCCCCAACAGCTCTCCAGCCATAGGCTGCTGTAAATCTAGTCTGTTTGCTCTAACTATTTCCACGTTTTTCGGTTTAAACCACCTCGCCGTTGTTATCCTCCATAGTGGAATATACGGATTTCTTTTTCTCTTTTTCTCTTAGCGGTGTGCAACGTAGACAATGGAAAAGATGTGCCGCTCTCAGCCAATCACAAAATTCAAATGCAGTACCACACAATGACCATGAGCAGCAGCACTAAAACGTTTATAGACCAAAATATATATAATTTAACAAGTTTACAAGACAATGTCAAACAAATGCCCTGAAACTGAAAGATTGTATTGATAAAGAGCCATTTATGCAGTTTATAAGTAAAAAAAAGTTGTTTTCCAAGTACCCCTTGTAATTTGCTCACATACCACTAGGAGCATGTGTACCACTGGTTGGGAATTAAACATTGTATTGTGATAACTCTTCATGTAAAGTGCCTTGAGATGACATCTGTTGTGAAATGGCACTATATAAATAAACTGAATTGAATTGAATCAATGTCATAGAAAGTAAGTAGGTTCCATTGCAGTTTGCTTACCAGGTGGGGAAGGGAGTGGATGAAGCCAAGATTTTTATCTTGGATAAAATGTATGAATATCTAGAAAAACCCCGGTGTCATGCCAAACCTTTATTTGCTGATTTCTCTTCTGCTTTTAATAAGATCCCACCTAAAATATTAATTGAACGTTTAACATCTCATTTTAATCTTTTAGAGCAGATTGTATGGCTGCTTCTAAATTTTCTTACTAACAGAGTTCAATGGATCTTAGTGAATGGCCTCATGTCAGACTGTTTCTTCAAGTACTGGCTTACCTCATGGTTCTCTTCCTACTGCTGTACATTTTGTATACGGACACCTGTAGAAACAGTGAGGAGAGCAGTCATCTGGTAAAGCTTTTAGATGACAGTGTTTGGCTGTCCCTCCTACAGGGCCCTAAATCAAGACATGGCAGAGCTCTGTCCGATTTTGCTGCATGGTGTGAAGAAAATTACTTGGACCTAAATGTCAACAAAACTAAAGAGATTAGACTTCAGGAAAAACACCCTCAAACATCAGGTCAGTATCATCAATGGCAAACTGGTTAAAATTGTAGATACCTACAAACATTCAGGTACAATATTCGACTCTGATCTTAAATTTAACAAAAACACAGAGGCTATTGCAACAAAAAGCCAACAGTGCATTTGACTGGTCTATGTCCTTTGTGGTATATGTGTGTAATGTATGTAGCCTATGTATGATTTTCTGTGACTCTTGTCTGCAAACAGAATGCCCCCTCTAGGATTATTAAAGTAATCTGAATCTAAATATATCAGAATATTATGTTATTGTTAAGCCCACTATGGTTGGGTCTACACTCTACTTTCCTCACAGAAAGAGCGTATCACCCCAGTTTAAAGTTAATACACTGGCTCGCTGTGGCTCAGAGAATAACTTCAACATATTTTGCCAGTTTAAAAATCATTGCAAGGCTTAGCACCAAAGTATGTTAAAGTTATCATAGAAGAAATGTGTATTCACAAACAGGTTGCTCCTCGTGTTCATACTGGGAAAAACCACATCTGTAAACATTGCATTTGTGATTTATTTCAGGTATAACTTTTGAAACTGCATTCTCACAAGGAAGATACACACTTCTGTTTCATGTGTAATTTAGTGAATTCAATAGTTTACAAATTAGTGCTTATGAACTATTGACCGGTTTGCAAATATTTTAACCCTTGAAAATGCTTTTATTTTGACAGAGATATTGCCACATAAATGTCTGTTTTGAGTTCAGCAGCAGTTGTAAGTGGCACAAAATAATTTGTTGATCTGGCTAGCTCTACAGTTTTAGTCAATGGTGCAAATGAAAAAGTATGATTTAAAGAACAAAGGCTAGTGTTCCTTCAATTTGGCAATTCAAAACTGCAAAATGACTGTGTGAACCCTCTAACAGGCAGGAAGTGTCTGAGTGTACAGCTGAAAACAAGGTGACATTTATGGGTGAACAATTTATTCTTAAGAACCCAGCTGGACTCACAGCTCCCACTAAAAAGTTGGCTCACACAGACACTGCTGTTTTGAAAAATGTTATTTGTGTAATACTTGGTGGTATCTATCATCTTCAAAAAAGGCTTCAATAATAGTTGTGAAGGTGACAGAATTCTACAGCTACAATGAAAAGCAAATAACCTGTTTTTACATTTTAATTATATTCTAATAAAAAATTTCTTTTTTAGTCCTTGCTAGGGTTTAAAGCAAGGACATGCTGTACATCCGACAGAACAGACATTACAAATTAGACAATCAGTATTTAAAACCTAAGCAAGCCATCAGGGAAAACATAGCCAACAGAGACAGAGTGTGAAAATGTCCACACTTACGCCTTTCTACGCCTAAAAGGAAATGACATTCCCACATCACCCTCCTACACATTTAACACAAGTTGGATACACAAACTCATGAGTGCTGAAGCTCTGACTTGCCTTGTAAGCCATACATATGCACTACTGCTTAGAACCACCATAACCAAAGCTTGAGTATTGTTGCAGTGACCAAAATATTACTTAGGGTTCATTCAAACCTTATAGTCTGGTAGATTTGGTACAACTGGGAACCAAAATTCCAACATTCTTGCTGTATTAGCTGTTACGCTGTGTCCACACTGAACGCGATATGAGCGACTATAAAGCACGACACACGCATAGCAGTTCGCATGCACATTCGCACCTTGAGGCGTGTACAAAGCGAACTGGTCGTGCTTAAAATATGGTATTTTCACGCGCGAACTGGCCTTCAGCTGAGCTGGGGCCATAGTGCATCTGCCGGTGGATTATGGACTTAGCTGACGGAGGACCGCGTGTTCGGCCCGGGCTTCAGTGGAGCTGGGGCCAGAGTGCATCTGCCGGTGGATTATGGTCTCCGATCTGACGGAGGACAGAGTGGATTACGTGTACGGCCTGGCCTCCGGTAGACCGGGGACCACTGCACTGGGGGTTTGGTGAGTTACAGATACAGTCTAGCTACGGTGGGGGGATCCATAAACAGCAGCGAGCACCCTCTCATAAACACTGGCTCCTCGCCGCCTGGAGAACGTGACCTGCTCGCCCAGTTTGTGCCGTGAACGTCCAAGCTTCGCCTGCCGAAGCACCAACTACATTTCTGAGCAGCTGTCCATCTGTCTGCGGTTTGTAAAAGTTTATAATATTTTAGCAGCGTGGGATGTGGTGCGGGAGCTGCTACCAGGAAACCAGGTGAGGACGCCGTTTCAAGGCTCACTTCAAGGCCGAGAGGTGCTTTTACAGCAACAACGGCTCTTTTAAGAGCCACCCACAACCCTCTTAAAAGCATTCCTATCTAAATAGTTTAACCTATTTATATATTTTTTTATTCCTGTCTCTGTATTGAAAACTGCTTGTGTATTCATGTAGCTCGGGGTGATTAGCCACGGTGTTTATCAGTATTTCCTCCATGTCCTGCTAAGGCTGTGACTCCAGGACAGTCACAGAATCCCTGAAACTCTGTCCCCTGATTGGTTGTCGCGGTGCGATTTGACGCTGGAGTTCAGATTTTTCTAACTCGAGCGATAGACGCCATGAGCACGAATGCATAAAATGCACCACATATAATGCAGAGCGAATTTTCCATCGCATCAGTAGCGCGAGTTGTTCGCGCAAATCAGGCAGAAAAGCTTTTTCGCGACACATATCTGCTTTTGAAGTGTCACGGGACCCCAAGTCGCGCTTCATCGCGCTTCATCACACTTCATCGCGCTCCTCCATTGATTTTACATGTAAATCTGAAGCTCTAGTCGCTCGTATAGCGTTTGGTCTAGACACACCGCTAGGGTTTGCATTTACACTGATCCTTGTCAAACTTTCAAATCTTCCCCGGGGTTTTCCGGCTCACCGTCCAGTCCAAGCCTAAAAGCTGTCTGTGACCTAGTATTCTTGTCTATGTAGTGTGTTGATCAGCTGCAGCCCGGAACACACACCTCTGTACTATCTCTTCTGCGGATTCTGTGGATGACTTAATCTGCCCCAGTAGCCAACATATGGCTCGGTATGGAGGCCAAAATTAACATTACTTCCCAGCCGCAAGAGCTAATATCCTTTGTGAAGCCGGCAATCGATCTAATTATAGATAGGCCGGCATCAGTAACACATACGTCAGTGGTATAAGGGAAAAGGCAGAGTATTCACTTCTTTTTACATTGTAGATGCTGGCTACTAGCATACCAAACCTGGCTATCCACTGGGTTGTCAACTTTCTCAGCTGTCTATTAGCTATTAGTGAGGCTGTCTGTTAGCCTAGATTGGCTTGCGATAAGCTTGCTATATTTATTACATAAATTATTGTTCTGACCAAAAACTTGAGGTGCAGTACTTCTTCCACCTTCAGTACTTCTTCCACCTTCTGGACTAAAGTGTAAGCAGGAAATTTGTATTTCCTATATTCTGAAGTACATCTGGCTCATAAAAACCCCCAAAAACTTTTAAATTATACCTCCCATACTCTTGTTATATCTCCTTAATCATTAATACCTTTTCTGTTGGTCTGTTTCTGACGGAATCTCATAGACTGTAAATACAATGGACTAACCCTCAGATGACATCACCCATAGGTTTCTGAAGAGCAGAAAATTAAGCCAACGGGCGGTTCCCATTGCCGCCATCTTGTCCTCGTGACCCGCCTCATCACTCTCAGAAAATCCAAAATTGGGCAAAGAGGTGGAGCTGATAGTAGCGCTGTGAGGATGAGGGCAGAGGTTTGACGCTTCAAGCAGACATAGCTACAAGCTAGTCCGAAGCTAACTGAAGCTAACTAAAGTTAATGTAGGCTGCAGACAGTTTCCGCATTTGAGAGACTCTTGCACCTTTTCCACTAGGGTCGCTTTAGACCCAGAAACATCATAGGGGAACACATAGATATAACAAGACCTGAATGGGTCGGGTCTCTACTGCCTAAAAAGGTTGTGTTTCTATTACTATCTCAGAAGTTTAGCTTAACAACACCTCCAGCAAAAAGCAGTCACAAAGTCATCATGAAAAAAGTCAAAAGTTAAAAGACCTTTGACTCACCTTACATCTCTCAGACTTCCCTTAGTTCATGCTTCCATCTTCTGAACTGTGTTCCCCACGGCAGTACAGATCTAACCAGCGATCATACAGTCTGTTGAGAGTCTGATCTAGCAGACTCCAGTTCTCTGACATCGCGGCTTCTCGGTCCTGCCGACTTTGCTGCTCGGCCTCTACCCAACCGGTCGCCTGCTCCAACCCGCGTGTAAGAGATAATAGCTCCGACTGGAGCTCCATTCCTCTTGGCGACCTGACAGAAATTCTCACCTCCACTGCTGGCAAAGCTTCAGCCAGTATAAAGCCCATTATTTCCCCCAAAGCAGAGACTTCTTGGATAGTATGTTACTGTAATCAATACCACAGCAGGCAATATTTGTCCAAAAGTTCACAATTAACATCGAAAACAGAATAAAAACTGCAGAGGCAACTGATGGACAGTTGAGTTCAGAGACACAAAATGGCCTAAGTCTTAACGTTAGGCCCAGGCTGTGAAGGCCTTCCCCAAGTAAGCAGGGGGGGAAAGACTACAGTGCAAGCTATCAGCTACAGTTTGCCACCATTAGCCACCAGAGTTAGCCTTAACAGACCTGTCAATCAAAAGGCCATGCCCCTAATTATTCATAATTTTAAGATTAAATTACATTTAAATGGAGGAGTTGGAAAAAAAATCACCCCCTTACAGTGTTCATGATGGTAAACCTGAACTATTTAACCGAAAATAGTGTTTTGAACCAGGCTATAAAAATGTTTCTTTGTGCTGTAAAGTTGGCCTTTTTTACATGGAAGTCAATGGGAATTTGCCCCAGCGGATGGGGGAGGAACTGTAATTTTTGCCACTTCCTGGTTGGTTTCACATTCTGCGGACGGAGTTTGTCACTTGTGGCATCTCAACGGCTACTCCAAATCAACAACCAAACTACAGCATGTACTGATCTTCTTGTTTGCTTATTTAACTGGACCACTAGTAGTCTCCCCAGGACCTTCATGATGTGAGAGGTTCAATATGTCTACAGTTGTTGAAGACTGATGGCCTTTTTTGTGGGCACTGGAACAAAGGATTTCTACCACAATATTTGAACCTTCTCCTGGGTCAGGCTAAGTTTGAAAAAGTGCTGCAGAATACCATAGAGCTGCTCTGCACAGGGCTTGTTTTGATTCAGTCTCTCCAGCTTCCTCTTCACCTGACTTTTAGAGACAGACGAGTGGGATGAGAACCTTAAGGGAGGAGCAGCTTCTCCTGATTGAGCTGTGGATAAAACATCAGAGTTGGTGACAGAAAAGTTATGTGTCAGAGGAGAGCGGGTTGT
This sequence comes from Apricaphanius iberus, assembly GCA_028564705.1. NCBI lineage: Eukaryota > Metazoa > Chordata > Actinopteri > Cyprinodontiformes > Aphaniidae > Apricaphanius > Apricaphanius iberus. The sequence goes on along the minus strand of JAPXFQ010000466.1, from coordinate 5,343 downwards.
CTGTTTGAGTGGGGAAAGGAGAGGAGGATGCAGAGCTTGTTCCTGAACTTAATCTATTGAAGAAAGTGTTTAGTTCATTGGCCTTGTTCAGGCTTCCACCTATCCAATCCTTTATGTGCTTAAAACCTGTGATCTTCATTCTCATCACACATCTATGATATTGTTGCTCTGTAGTTTGTTCTCCAGCTTCTTACTGTAATAATCCTTGCCATTTATTGCCATAAGTAGCTTCTGTATGCTCATCAATAACTGCATGTTCCCTTCCCTGAAGGCTCCTTTTTTATGTTTAGCAGTTCCTCCAGTTTTTCTATCAGGGAAGGATCTCGCTGTTCTAATGGGAATGATGTCCACACAGAAGTTTCGGTCACACACTCAGTCATGGCATCCATGTCCTTTCCCATGTGTTGTATGTTTGTAAATAGTTTAGTTTATGAATATTTTACATACAGTAAGTTTGTTTTGGTACTTTAAGATCTTTTGTTGAAGCAATCTGTTTTATGGTGAACCAAATAAACAATATGAATAATAATCATTTGATACTATTTTTTTTGTAGAGTAGTAATGAATTTTACACATAAATGTGCCTTCCTCCAGCAATCACTGGGCAAGAGGCAAGGTAGACCCTGGTCAGGCCGCCACTCCATCCACTGTTTTTTTAAAACATAAATATTTTTTTTTATTTGTTTTTTTATTTTAACTCAACAACATTTTCCATTACAAACACACAAATATGAACATCTAATCTGGTAAGGACAAAGTTTTTAAATCAATTAGCTCTGAGATTCATTTTTGGTTGGAGACATAGACTGTATAAAACAATAGACTAACCTTCCGGTACGTCCCCCATAGGTTTCTGAATAGCAAAAATGAGGCCAGTTGGGCGGTTCCCACCGCCGCCATCTTGTCAGCGTAACTCGCCTAGTCACTCTCAGAAACTCCAAAAATGGGCAAAGAGGAGGAGCTGAGAGTGGTGCTGTGAGGCTGGGGGCGGAGGGTTAACGCTCCGAGCCGACGTAGCTACAAGCTAGTCAGAAGCTAGTCGGGAGCTAATTGAAGCTAACGTAGGCTGCAGCCGGTTTCAGCCAGAAGACGTTGAGAGACTTTTACCCCATTTTTCAACAGCGATCCCTTTAAACGCAGAAACATCTCGAGTAGAGAAAACAGATCAATATAATAAGACCCAAACGGGTCGGATCAATACGGCCTGATATTGTGTTATTTCCATTACCATCGGAGGAGGGTGAGGACTTAGTTGGCTTATCTTAACACACCCAGCAAAAAACAGTCACAAAGTCATCATGAAAATTCAGATCCCCTAAAAACAATAAAAGGCTTTTGACTCACCTCACATCTCATCCATTAGTTTATGCCTCCAGCTGTGTTCCTCACACCAGTACTGATCTAACCAGTGATAATCCAGTCTGTCTAGAGTCCAACTCTGTAGTCTTCCAGCCTGATGTAACCGTCTCCCGCTCTCGAGTCTCGAGGTGGTCTATTTGACCGGGTCTGCCGCGGCGTCCCAGTCCTGCCGACTTTGCTGCTCTGCTGCTACCCGACCGATCGCCTGCTCCAACTCGCGTGTAGAAAGCGATAAAAGCTCCGACCAGAACAGCATTCCTCTCTGCCACCTGACAGAGACCCCCCCACAACTGGTTAAACATAGCCGGTATGAAGCCTCCCCCCGATGCAGAAACTTCTTGGACGGTCTGTTACTGTAATCAAAACCTCAGCAAGCCGTCTTTGCCCAATAATTGCATATTAACATCCAAAACCGAATAAAAACTGCAGAGGCAACTGATAGTGGAGTCCAGAAACACCAAATGACTGAAGTCTTTACGTTAGTCCCAGGCTGTGAAGAGCTCTGCAAGCAGAGGGGGACAGCAGACTACAGAGCAAGCTTTTAGCTACATTTAGCCACCATTAGCCACTAGCGTTAGCCTAGACAGACCTGTCATTCAAAAGGACACGCCCCTAATTATTCAGAATTTCATAATTAAATTACAAATAAACGGAGGAGTTAGAAAAAAATTCACCCCCCTCAGAGTTGTCATGATGGTAAACATGAACTATCTAACCTAAAATGGTTTTTTGAACCAGGCTGTAAACATGTTTATTTTTGCTGTAAAGTTGGCCTTTTTAACATGGGAGTCAATTAGGAAGTTGCTCCTTTTTGTAGCCAGCCCCCAGCGGATGAGCGCTGAACTGCAATTTTTGTCACTTCCGCGTTGGCTTCACATTCTGAGGGCGGTGTTTGCCCCTTGGTTGGAGACCATCCTTAGCTAAACTGCTTCAAACAAACCAAACTTATTACAAATTATGTGAAGTTGTCTTGGTTGCTTGGACTATAATGTTTCACCTAATGTTATCAATAAATGAAACAGACTTATGTTTCCATATATTTATGAATGTATCTCTCACAGGTATGTATTTTTATAGACATGGCAGACTTTTTTTTAAGGTTTCCATGTTATACACAGATTTGATGTAGCAGTATGAGGAAAACTCAGAAAATGTGTCAGGGTTTATGAGTGACTTATGTATTTACAAGACAAGATCAGGAGGACAACGGGGCTGGAGGCCTGAGCAACACTGTGCAGCCATATTGGTTCTTTTTCTTTTTACGAGGAAATAAAAGGTTCAGTATTTCTAGTGTTACTACAGCCTGGGAGATGCTCATCCCCTTTTAATATTAATAATCACAAAATAATGCCTTGTCCATGTCATCATCGTCTTATTTTTGACATATTTCCTAAACACACCAACCTCCAACAGTTACCATATGGGTAACACCCACAGTATCAATGTAACGAATCTGGTAAATATAAAATAAAAGACGCATGCAGACTTGCAATACCTCAGCAATCTTAACATAATAATTACAGGTGACCAAAGGGTTTGTTTGCTCTCTGCATCTTTTGAGGAAATCATGATGTTTTTTTTCAGCGTAGACGAGGCTTTTAAGTTAGCAGTTGAAAATTATATATGACCTCACAAATCCTTTTTACAGGTCCGTACGGGTGCATGGATCTCCATGCATACATGCATGGAGCAGTGACCCTACATTTTTAGAACACGTGGCATTAAAGCGGCAGCCAATAAATTAATCGGTCATACTGCATCTGCTTTTGAATTTAAGAACAAGACTTATATGATGTCCTAAAGGTGTTTTTAGCAGATTGTGAGTCTTTTTTTAAACTTGTAACATTACCTTCTGCAAAAAAGTATCCATGTAGGAAACAAACCATGACTGCAGCCTTTAGTGAAACAGAATGATTTAACTGCCGTTTCGTTTGGAGACTGGTCATACGGAACAGTGGATGTTAAATATATGCTGGTAAAAAATTGCACATAAAATTGGTGGGGATAAAACATAATTATTGCTAGAGAAATGTCCCAGAGTAAAATTAAATTTTACTCTGGGACATTTCAAGAAAAACATTGTGTCAGCTATCAGTAACGAGCCTTGTGCTGATATCTGTTAAATTAAGTTGTCCAAAATAAACTAAGATGGTGTTCCATGACACCTCAGCAGTGCCACAGGTTGAAAGCATCCATGCCACGACGCACAAAAGCATTAATTGATGTCAAAGGGGCCAAGACCAAGTACTGACCCCCAATTTACACTGGTTGCATCAGTGGTATGGTTTTATCGTGACCTCTGTGGCGTGTCAATTCTCAACAGGAGTGTTTCAAACGCCGCAAGGTCCGCAGAGATTAAGGCAGGGACTACAAGTTCCACGCACATATCCCCACCCGACAGTACATTGACCAAAGGGAACTGGAAAGCTACAACATAACATTGTTAAATCGTTTAATGTCCTTATATAGTTAATCTCCAGAAAAGTAAAATTACACATTAATGACCTATAAACGGGTAATAATGTAAACAAAATATATAAAATGTTTGTTAGTAATGAAATAAAAAAATATGTAAGTCAATGTATGATTTAAATAAAACTTTATCAAAAGATTAATGTTTTAATATTAAGATTAAACATCTTATTTTAATGGCTATCACCACAAAGCCCTCTCCTGAATGCTTACTTTTAAAAAATAATTTTAAAGGAACAGGTCCCTAGTAGAGGAACCTGTCACCAGCAATATTTATATTTATAATTGACAGTTTTTTCACAACACTTTAAAGACCTAATGCAGATTTTGTTTTTTTTTACTAGCGCAGATGTAATGCCATAGTAGGCGTTCCCATTTTGTTGCAAAGAGGATTTACAATAAGTGAGGGTGGGAGTACAAGGGAGAAACAACTTTTACCTATATTCTACTCCCAAAAAAGAAAGTCCTCCATTAGTCAGACATAGTTTTTCTTTTGTCTTTGTGGTTTACAAGCTACTCTCTCCTGTTCTATCCAAAATTTTGCCTTACTTTCCCCTTAAGATTTTGGTTTAGACTTTTGGTTTTTTGCAGTTTTCCTCTTAACTTATGTGCCGAGCCTCTGGAACTACACTATTAAAAAAAACTTTTTTAGTGGATCGCTTCCAAGGACCTCTGTAAGACTGTGGATCAACATCATGGCGTTTTACTAAGCTGAAGACTTGTGCCCAGCTACCTACTAAACCAGATAACCTTTTCAGGACATCTCTGAAAAGACTACGAAAAACTGTGGATTAACAACATTGTATACTGCTCAGCCGAGAACCTTTATAAGCTACTCCAAAGACAGAATGCCCTGGAGGAAAAGCTCCAGAATATGGAAGAAAAACTATGCCGTTTGGAGATAAACTATGACATCAATGCTGGATATAACAATGAGACGACAATACCGACGAAGGAGCAACAACAACAGAAATTCTACAGCCCATGGCTTCGGTCAAGCCTCAATCAGGGAGCACTGACAAGTACCGTTCCCTCACCGAGACGTGGAACGGGCAGAACGCCAAACTCACATTTCGAGGAGAACTGGCCGCCTCTGAAATGAAACTCTGGAAATACCTCGACACCACTCCCCAGGAGACGCAACAGGCAGAGGAGGAATCTCCAGGCATCACTCTCTCCCCCTGGAATTCCCTTACAGAACAGATTTACAGCCTTAGACTGTCTGCAGGACACAAGCCCTCCGACCGGTCAAGGCCAGCGGGAGAAATTGAGGAACACCGCTATGGATGGAAAAAAGGCAAAAAGACACAAGGAACAAGAGCGTACACATTTTAAAGTAACCCCCCGAGCTAAGGTTCTGATTATTCATGACGGCTCCATAAGTGGAATTCATCACTTCCTTAGTAATCACATCAGCATTCACTGCTTTCCAAAGAACACTATAAAACAGATTATGGAAAAAAATCCCCTCAATTCTTGCTCTTAACCCCTGCAATTCACTCACTGATCATT